>CM038145.1:455177635-455182635 GCA_021437245.1 Aegilops speltoides | reverse complement strand
GAATCTTCAGCAGAGAGACCGAGTCATTGTACCCGCAGCGTGATGATATGATCAGGCTGTTCCGACGGTGACAAAGATTCGACCCCCAAGCCAGCTAAACCGGATCGGTGTATTCATGGCCGGCACGCAGAAGCCGTTAACCCTTTCTTCAACCGCAGCAGCAATGCTTTCCGTTCAGCAGCAGAAGAGGGCAGGAGGCCCGGCGCCTGGCCGTTCAAGTTCTCACGATCTGCTTGATGCATTGGCAGCGCTTATGGGAGGACAGCCCCTGCGCATCGTGGGGCTCATAATGCGTAAATCGCAGGTGAAAGAGCAGATCACGCAAGCCAAAGCGGATCTCGGGCGGCAGAGAAGGAGCGTATGGCTACAGAGCGGGCTTAGATGCACGAGCTATAAACTCATGCTCACCAGAGGCCGCTACAGAGGTGCCGAGGCGGAAGTATAGATCGCTACCGCCGTCAGATTTGATCCTAGAAATCTCTTTTCAGACTTCGGAGCCGGCCCAAGAACTCCGCCTCAAAGATAGGGGGTAAACCGATTGAGGCACCAGAGCGGAGCGACGGTCCAACCGCGCTCGATGGAGCCTCCGCAAAGAAAGATACGTGATTCCTCCGGCCGCAGAGACGCCCGCCATTACTCCAACCCTATGGACAACCTTGTTGCGGCGGCAGACGATTAGAGGCGATCCCAACAAGGAGATTCCCCAAGCAGTTGAGACACGCCGGTCAAGGAGTCTGACTGCATCGATCCAAAAGAAGCGATTCATACAGCCGCGATCGATTCACTTTACGCCTGCCCAAGCCGGAGCTACAAGAAAGATGGATGAACCGCCCTATCAAGCAACGCTGGACCGGAAGCGCCCGAGGCAATCACCAGATAGGCGGCGGTCGTGATGCTCAGGAGGTGGTGGATCGCCCGAGCACGCAGAGAGGCTGAGTTAGCAGCGCAGATGATGCGGATCAACACACACCGTTCGCCTACCACCTTCGCCGACCAGAGTCACATCCGCTGGGGAGTGCCCTGTTTAATCCTCGCCACGCGAATGTGCGCTCGCCTAAGGATTTTAAAGGCCCGCAGCAGCCGAATTACACCGCAGATCTATCCTCGCGCAAGGTTGAGAGTTATGAGATGGCCATGGAGATGCTAGATGTTGATGAAGCCGCTGTGCAAAGTACTTCACCATGATGATGGAGGGCACAAGCTACAGATTGGTTAAAAAGCTTGCCGCCTAATTCTATCAGCTCATGGGGCAGCTACGGGCCCGGTTTATCCGAATTTCAAGGATACATAAGCAGCCCAAGTCCATAGTAGACTTGGCGGCTTATGCTCAAGAAGAAGGGGAGTCAACAACCCGCTAGACCGTGTCCCAGATTTTGCACTCTTCTGACCGATCAATGCTGACTCGCAATCATAACATTGGAAAACAACCGCCGTTTGAGCCTTTGAAATTTAAGCCGGGCGAGAAGCGGTTCTGAATGATATGGGAACCCTCATGGCGCGCTGGTAAAATACCGATTCAGACAGCATCAAGGATCCCGGCAAGATGATGATGAAGCAGGAAGGAAAGAAGAACGCAACCCAAGCAAAGCAGATTTCAAACCCGCGGTCATGGAACGGGGCAAGCGAAGGTCGACGGTAATCCGGATTTAAAGAGCCAGCACTAATGCGCAGGACAGAGGCTCGTGGCGCAGAGGCAAGGCTTAATCGGGTCCAAATGCTAGTGCAAACCGCTTGAATTACTTGTTGAATCAGCCTTGTCCCAAGCATGGAACGGCGAATCTTCGTCGAATCATCTTTGGAAAGATTGTTATATCATGCAGGAGTTCAAAATTCGACAGCTTCCGATATGACCAGGGGTCGTGGCGTTCAGATCCGTTTCCATGGGCCGGGTCAGACGGAGCTTCCGTTCAGGCATAACCAGGAAATCTCAATAATCGAGTAATCAAGGTGGCCAAAGAATAAAGCAGAATAGTCGCTATCGAGCCAACCAAAGCAGTTGAATGGCGGGCAGTATCATGTTTTCACAACCAGTTTGGACAAGCGGGATCGAAGCTTCACAAACGGGCGGTAAACTTGCTGAACCGGCTTGTCAGCAGTATTTGCGCCGGTCGAGCAGTTTATCGTGATGGAGCAGAGAGGACCATCCTCGGTTGATAATCCGGTCACCGGCTTTGGTGGTAGATCCTCAGTTGGGGGCTATAAGTTTACTAAGGTGCTTATGGATGGAGGAAGCAGATTAATATATTGTACTATGAAACTTTTCCGCCGCATGGGTCTCACAGCATAAAGATCTCGCACTCATCCAATACGGTGTTCCATGTAGTAGTAGTGCAAATCTGCTTATCCTATTGGTAAGATAGCCAGGACGTGGCCTTTGAGATGAGCATGATTCCCCGTCCGAAAAGCTAACTTTCAAGTGGTGAAAATCCGAGTCCATATCATGCCTTGTTTGGACGGCCAGCTTATGCTAAGTTCATGGCACGCACCTTGTTATATCTACTTGCAGCTCAAAATGCCGGGTTACAAAGGAACGATAACGGTGCATGGAAGCCGCCGAGTCGCTGGAGTGTGAGGAAGGAGATGCAGCTTATGCAGAGGCGGTCTCAGGCACGGAGGAGTTGAAATTTTATAAGGACAATGTTGATCCGCAGATATGACCCTTTGAAGAAACCCACTACAGAAAGCATGAATCGGATCTGAAGTTTAAATCGGCAATGAGACCAAGCTTGTTGACTTTGTGCCAAAGATTCGCCCAAGCAGTTCACTATCAGGCCAACTCGATCCCAATAGAAGGCGCGCCATCGAAGTTCATCCGTGAGAACCGGACATCTTTGCATGGAAGCCATCCGACATGCCAGTGTACCGAGGGAACTCGCGAGCACACACTTAATGTGGATCCTAAGTATAAACCGTGAAACAGTTCCTCCGCCGTTTAATGAAGAGAGACGCAAGGCCATTGGAAGAAGTAGCCAAAGCTTCCGCAAGCGGGCTTTATCATCGAGGTGTTTCATCCAAGAGTGGCTTGCTAATCCGGCCGGTCCTTAAGAAAAACGGCACTCTGGCGATAAAGCGTGGACTACACAGATCTTAACAAGGCTTGTCCAGCGGATCCTTTTGCTCTCCCCCGCATTGATCAGATTATTGATGCCACGGCAGGATGTGAGCGGTTAAGCTTTTTGGACGCATACTCTGGATATCACCAGATCAAAATGGCAGTTAAGGACCAGGAGAAGACGGCGTTTATAACTCCCTTTGGAGCCTTCTGCTATGTATCTATGCCCTTTGGGCTCAAGAGTGCCCAGGCTACTTACCAACGGTGTGTACAGAATTGCTTGCATACGCAGATCGGCCGCAATGTGCATGCTTATGTGGATGATATTGTGGTGAAATCAAGACAAAAGGAGACACTGGTCGAAGATTTGAAGGAAACCTTTGACAACTTGCACATTTATAAGATGATGCTTAATCCGGCCAAGTGCGTTTTTGGTGTCCCGACTGGCAAGCTATTGGGGTTCCCGTGTCTAACAGAGGAATTGAGGCTAATCCGAGAAAATTAAAGCTATCACTTCCTTGGCTAAACCAAGTGTATCAACGATGTTCAACGTCTGGCAGCCGATTGTCGCGATTGAGCCGGGTTTATCACCGCCGGAGAGAAGGCCATTCCTTTATACCAGATGCCGAGGAAGACAGATAATTTTGTCTCGAGTCCAAACCGCCGACGGCTTTTGAGGACCTAAAGCGGCAATTGGCTAACTCCCGCCTGTGTTTGCGGCTCCGCCGACAAGGAACCATCATGTTATATGTGGCAGCCAATGCACGAAGCGGTGAGCGAAGCCATTGTGGTAGAGCGCAGGAGGGCAGGAAAGGAATATCCGTTCAACGGCCGTTTATTATATCGAGTGAGGTGCTTATTGAGTCCAAGCGAGATATCCGCATTGGGTAAGCTAGTTTATGGTGTTTTATGGCCAGCCGAAGTTGAAAACAATATTTCCAAGGGCATCCTATTACAAAGGGTTAGTTCAGCCTTTGGGTGATATCACGTAACCGGAGGCGATCGTCGATTAAGTAAATGGGCCATCGAAGCTTGGGCCGCATGGGCCTCAAGTATACACCGCAGCACAAAGCAGAGGAAGTCACAAGCACTTGTTGATTTCATTAATGACCGGACGGAGTTAAGCACCGTGAGGAGAAGCCGGATCATACATACCGGACTATCCACTTCGGCGGATCCAGCAGCTTGAAGGCTCTGGGGGTTGAGTCGCTTTTAACTTCCCCACGAGGTGATAAGTTTTGTTACGTTCTCCGTTTAATGTTCCCTTGTACTAATAATGCAGCTGAGTACGAAGCCTTGCTCCATGGTCTCCGGATGGCTAAGGAGATGAACTTAAGCCGGGTTAAGTGCTTTGGTGACTCGGATCTGGTGGCTCAGCAAGTATCTGGCACTTGGGATTCTAAGGACCCCCTCATGGCCGCATATCGTCGAGAAGTGGATAATATTGCAGGTTGCTTCAAAGGCTATCAAGTGGATCATGTGGATCGCCGGAAGAACGAAGCGCAGACGCTTTAAGCCGCTTTGTTCTCAACAGAAACCGTGCTACCTAATGTCTTTTTGGACGCCTTGAACAACTCCGGTCCGGTCCTCCCCGTGAAGCGGATTTGGCTATTCCTGATCCGGAGGCTCTGGCCAGGCAACATTACATGCTATTCCGGATTGACGATTCCTTACCTTGCGATATGACTCGAGGGACCCGCCAGACGATGAGGTCCCGCCGACGTGATAATCCGCGCCCAAATCTATGACGATTCTTAATGGTGAGTTGCATCATTGCAAGGAGCCAGGGCGTTTCAACGCCGTGTTTCCCGAGGAAGGTTGTGAATTTTAAAAGAAATCCATGAAGGATTGCGGGCATCACGCCGTTCAAAGTCCCCGTGGCATAAGGCATTCCGTCATGGATTTTATTGGTTAACTGCTCATGATGGCGCGGAGGACTTGGTCAAAC